>JALMQS010000150.1:1654013-1691106 GCA_024734495.1 Forficula auricularia
TGGTAACAGAATTGTTTTATTTAGGTTAAAAATAAAATAAAATGAGAGAGTCTTCTGTTTTTTTTTAAATAAAATAATTTTTAATAATTATTTCTGAAACCTATAGTTTCGAAGGCATTTGCCTTCATCATCAGTCTATCACAAATATTTCAAATTAGTTACAAATTAAGATTTATACATAGAAAATTTTTTGAAAAATATAGATAATAAAAATAAATATAAATAAAGATATTTTTCAAAATTTTCTATGTATAAATCTTTAATTTATAACTGGTAAATATATACAGTGTTTTGATGATGAGAGCAATGCCTTCGAAACTATAGTCTCTAGAAATAATTAAAAATTATTTTATTTAAAAAACAGAAGACTCTCTCATTTTATTTTATTTTTAACCTAAAATTCATTTTACCCTTTGTTCTTTAATAATTTGAAAAAATGTTTAATAATTTAAAAACTGTTTTTTGTTTTGTTAGTTGTTAAGGTGCAATAAGATATCTATAATAATACGAGTTTATCACTTTTTTGTATGTACCTACGTTCATGCTAACAAGTTTAAAGATTTTGCCATAATTTGAACCTTGAACTGTGAAAATAAGTTGTGGGTGAAGAAATTTCGGCTCAATGCATATAAAGGCGCCAATCAGTATTTCGCACGACGGGGCAAAAGGGACTTGGCGTATCCCTTGGTGTATGACAGACAGGCCTAACTAGAGAGGTCAAGGGTCCCGGTGTAAAAAAACAATTGGGATTTTCTGAAATTAACTTAATTTTTTTGAAATAAAATTGGAGTAGATGACGACTTTTGATGATTTCTACTATATATACTTAACGATATTGTAATTCATAATAAATTCTTGTTTGTTTTATTGTATTTTTTTTATCGATATTGTATGAATGAATATAATTTGTTGTTGTTGTTATGTTTCAAAATAGGTAATTTCCCCTTGCTCGGTGACCACTGATTTTAAGGGTAAAATAATCGAACATTAAAAAAAAAATTACACTTTTATATAATACTAGCTTCAAGGCCCGCCATCGGTGGCCCTCTTGCTTCCCAGCCCACGAACCCCATCCTCACAAAATTTGGTTGAGTTTGGTCCAAGAGAAAGAATTTACATTTTTTCACCCTCCTCCCCTTTTTGGGTGGTTTTTGGGGAAATTTTTTTAAACAAAAGTTGTCAGAAATCACATCCCCTACAACTTTGTTTATGATAAAATTTGCCGTAAGGTTAATAGTTTAGGAGTTATTTGATAATTTTCATTTGTGAGCCCCCCCCCTCCCCCAACCCCTTTCTGGGGTCAAAATATCAAAACTTTATATAGCTAAAAACGTAAGTTGGAAGACATCTGATGTAAATATGAAATTTCATAATAATCCCTTCAGCCGTTTTTACGTGAATCGTGAGCAACTTTTCGGAAACCACTGAAACGGGCAGACAGACATACAGACAGACATGAATTTTGTTGAGGGTGTTTTCGTTCATAACTTTGCTTGAAAGGTGTGCAACCAATATTTGGCGTGATTTGGAGAAATGTACAGACAAAACCTTAATTTTATATATATATAGATGGTATACTAGTAACATAAAATATAATAAATAGTAAAATTGTTCTATATTCGATGTCAAGTAAATAATATGACTAAAACACTAAAAACAAGAATCTCTAGATGATAAAT
The DNA here is from genome assembly GCA_024734495.1 of Forficula auricularia. Lineage (NCBI taxonomy): Eukaryota > Metazoa > Arthropoda > Insecta > Dermaptera > Forficulidae > Forficula > Forficula auricularia. The sequence continues at coordinate 1,655,693 of JALMQS010000150.1, forward strand.
GTGCCCACCTTGCAGTTTTCCTTTTGTCCTGTTGATCCGGGTGTTAAGTTAAATTGGCTGTTGTTGTTAGACAGTAAATTCGAACGGCGATGGTCAGGATGACTTCTCGATGTTGTCGTGTTGTGAGATTGTCACAGGATGTTTTTTCTAACCTGGAAGACGTTAAAAAGACGTTAGGAATCACTGGTTACGGAAATTCAGGCAAATTCACCTGTAAACTCTTCCCCTTCAACATCATTGAGACTGACTTGAAATTAAATAAATTTACAGAAATTTTGCAATGAAATTATTTTCAATTGTTAAAATATAAAAGAAAAAAAATAGTCAAATCACAAGGAGTGAAAAAGTAATGAGGTTTATATAATAGTTCAATTTATGGATATCCTAACTATAGGGATGTACAACATTCTTCAATTGATTTAAAAGAAAATTTGTTACGATCTTTGATATTAAATGTATACCTCTGCAATATATAATAGTCAATAAATTACTTTTGCCGTGATGATATTTAATATAAGCTTAATATTTAGCTTGGCTAGTTATTCTATTTTATACTACAAACAATTCAGTTGGATATAAATTTGCCAAGTTAAGTATAAATTTAATATTATAGAATGTAACAAATTTTATTTTAAATCAATTGAAGTACGTTGTACATCCCTATAGCTATGATTTAAGCAACTGCTATGGAACTTGGTACCCTTTTAGATCTCAACTCTTTTGCCGCCGTTTGTACCGAACTTGGCCCCTTTTCGACATTTATGTTTTTGGTCAGATATCATTAATTTTTGAAAAGTTTTATCTAAATAAAATTTATTTAATGCATCCAAATGTATTTAATATATATAGAAGTTAAATTTCACCCCTTCATTTCGGACCCCGAAGAAGGGAAACTTTCGATTTTTCAATTTCCTCCTTTATTAATATGTCAAACTTTACCAGTATGCCAAATTTCAGCATTCTAGCTTGATTATATTTCCACTATATGTTAATTAAGCCTATAATAAATTTCACCCTTTTTAGGTCCTGAAAAAGGGAAACTTTTTTCGATTTTTTCCTTTAATTACCCAAACTCTACCATTATGCCACATTTCAGCATTCTAGGTTCAGCGGAAGTACTTTAAGTTTTTGATATGTGAGTTAGTGAGTCAGTATTAAAAATGGCATTTTTACGACCTTAATAACCCAAGAACTACATATAATAGGTTATTCATTAAATTTAGGATTCTAAGTATTCCAGTGGGCTTTATGAGACATGCAAAATTTCAAGTGTGCAGGTCTAATAGTGTTTGAGTTATATTTTGTAATTGATATTGATTAATCACAATTTAATATTGAGAAGGTATGAAATTAACTAGAAAAAACCGGTCAAAGAAATTTTATTTGAAAAATGAAAAGTACAAATTTTAATTTAAAATGTTGTTAAAATTAATTAAATAATTAGTGTAAAGATTTAAGCATCTTTTTTTTTATTTTATTTTTTTGAAAAAAGATGGAATTTTTTCAAAAATACAATGTAAAAATATTTCTACTAAAATCTTAGATTTGTTTCCTAAATAAAATTAAATTCTCTTCTTAAAATTAATTAAATTTTGAAAGTTTTCGGATATTTCAGAATATAATTACTATTTGATAGTAATTTTTATTAAATTTCATTTTTTATCAATATCAAAAGAAAAAAGAAGTAAAATTTTAATAAAAGATACTTAGTGGTATTTTGACGAAATTAATTTTTTTCTCTTATCTATTAAAAATAATTCCCCGAAAAATAAAATTTTATATCAAAATCAGAAATATTTTCATAAGCGACCATCCTTTGAAAAATCATATCTTGTATGAGGGTCGAAATAACTAGAAAGTGAAGTTTTTCGAGATATTTTGACGGTTTTAAATTTCAATTTAAATGGGCTGTGTTCCCAGTGACACAAAAAATAAAAAAAATCAGGATATTTTAATAAAATATTATATTAAAATACTAGTAAGTATAGAGAAATTAAATTTTATTTCACTATCAAAATTGGAGAAGATCTTAAGTGTAAATGTTCTGTCTTACATGCGAGCGCAAAAGTGCATTTTGAATTACCATCAAAATTTTAGAAAATTTAAAATTAATTACTACTATGTGAAGAAAATATAAAGAAAAATTTCGAAATAAAAATAGTTTGTTTTTTTTTATTCAAAATAATTTAGATGAGTGCTTTTGGAACTTCTTTTAGCGTCACCTATTTTCTGGAATGTTAAAATCTAGAGTGATCCAAATAGCAATTTATTTTTTCACTTTTCCATTTCTCAAAATATAAAAAAAAAACTATATATTTATTAAAAAAAAAAAAAGATAGCTAAATGTCGTATGCCAACCCCAATAGATTCTAATCTAGAATTTGGAAGATGCTGAACTATCAGAATCTTTATGAAGAAAATAAATTATAGAATAAAAATAAATATCAAACTCAAATCAAAATTTTCCTTTATTTATAAAATTAAAACGTAAAAGTATATTTACCATGTAGAAACTCGGTATCCCTAGCGTATAGAAGTCTTGAGTTGGTGGCCATCCAGAATAGAGCAAGTTGAAGAGACGTTCTAAGACATAGCTCAAAAAATATTAGTATACACTTACTTCCATTTACAAAGGAAAATCCTTGTAAATAGAAGTAGACAACCAGAGGCAAAAAAAGTAAATAAATAATACATCTTTGCCTCTACGCTAATCCAAATGACATAATTGCTTTGAATCAAATATCTCATCATTTGATTACAAAGAAATCTGGTTTGGATTTGTTCTCAAATAAAATCGCGAAGTTCAAGGGTCAATCGCCTCAAATGAAATTCTCATAATTTCAATTTAAAAACGAAAGATTTGGACTTTTGGAGTCGGAAACCGCGCACCGCGAGAACCGGCCAGTGAAAAAGAGGTTTGATTCTTTAGACCCCAGTAAATGAGCCCAGGGCTCCTGAAAAAGATCCTACCTAGCCTGTACCTGTATAGGTATAAGGGACGAAAAGGGCACTATAATTGTGAGGCGACCGAAACCAAGGCGGGTAACGCATCGCAAGTCCCTAGCAACAGGAGAGCCTCTTCGGGGAATACCCACAAGACGATCTCATGATCTTATGTTGTTTGTCTATCTGGATATTCCGCCCCTAGATCCGAAAGCGCAACAGCATTGACTGTCAGAGAGATGTACAAATTAGTTTACAAAGGTAGAGGAGATCTTTCTGTCAGTCATCGCCTAAAAATTTTCTGTAGTCTATACACGTGTTCCGGGCAGATCCGGAAATAAGAGGCACTCCTCCTGGAGTCATTCACCGGGCAAAATCTAGCATCGAACCCTTGTACACTGGCTATATTGTGTGAGATCAAATTGATCTCCCGAAATCGCATCGCATCTTAAGATTAGAGGAGACCTGGACCTGGACCTGCAACTCCGGTCTGGCCGACTCCCCTCGTGGTTCGTTCGTGGCGAGAACAAGACAGTGACTTCGATATTAGCTCTCTGCTAGACCCTACAGATAACATGCACAATTAAGGACCTAACCAGAGCGAACTAGCTAAGATTAGAGGGCATCCTCACAGCTAAACTTAAAATCTAGACAACAACAAATGTCCAGCAGAGACCTAAGATGGAACACACTGAGCATGAACTACCCTCTAATGGACCCACGAGGAAAGCCTGCAGCCTCCGGGCGACAGACTCACACCCAATTGGTAATCAATCCTCAAAGCAACTATTTTTTTTAGAATTATGATTATTATTTTTATATACAAATGTTTATTAATTATTATTTTCACTAAATATTTTTTTAAGAAAAATGTACTTTGTATTAATTACATAAAGTAATGATTTTTAATGTATTTTTAAATTTTAATTGAATTCGCATTGGATAAAATAAAAAGAAAGTTGAATCAAAAAAAAAAAAATTTGAAAAAAAATATTAAGAATGATTTATAATTTGTTTACTGTCTTTTTGAATCTCCACATATCATATTTAATTAAATATTTGTAAATAAAAAAAAAAGGATAAATAATTTTTAAGTTGCAAATGACAATTTTTCAAAATATTTGAATTATCAAAAGAAAAAGAAAAAACAATCAGAAAGATTAAAGGAATTAAAAATTAAGTACGTTGAAATATTTTTAATAAAAATCTTATGATTAATTTGATAGAATTTTATGTGAGATAGTTTTTAAGATATATTTTGGTAAAATAATTTATGGTTATTTAATTTTGAGAATTAATTTAGTTGAGATTTTTAAAGTAATTTGCAATAATAGTTATGTTAAAATTTAAAATCATATATATTTAAAATTGCTGGATGTGGAGATGTTTATTCATTTGCTTTGAGAAATCGAAACGTTGGATCGGTCTATCAATATATTTATATATAATAAATTTATTTGTATTTTGTTTTTGTTATATTTTTGTAATATATTTTGATTTTTTTCTTATCATGTTTAATTCGTTGGCATTGGCGAGCTCCCCCCAAAATCTAACCATTGAAAATCTATTTTAAAATACATATTTTATTTAAATAATATGTAATTGATATGTATTTATAAGCAATCTAATCTTCTGATAAAGAGATGTGCATCAATTTTGAAATATTTTTTGAAAGAATGAGCCAAAAGAGAATCCCTTAAACATGGGATAAGTATGCACATCTCAACCCTAATCAGAGCTAAGGTACCAAGTTGATGATGAATCCCTCGGTGGTCGCGGGCTGCGTCTCTGAAAGAGAATCTCTGCAGTAGATTAAATACGATGTTCTAAATGAGGAAAAAACGAACTAAAAACGAGATAGAACGTCCTTTCTCAGTAGAACATTTGAGAACGAGCCCTAATCAGTCTTACTTTGCGAAGCGAAGACACATCCCGCTCTCATCCTCGGAGAGTCTCGGAGAACCTAAATGCTGACGGGAAAATCCTAATTTGATCTCTAATTATTAAATTCTCAAAAGGAGAATTTAAAATTTTGAAAAGAGAATTGTATTTCATTTTAATATTCAAAGGAGGAAGGGTTGTTTTTTATTTAGAAGTAAGCAGGGGTGAATATTAAAACTTAAATACATTCTATATAGATTTAGCCGAAATAAATTCAACTGACCTATGATTCTAAATTTTCTCTAAAAAATTATTTTACTTTATTTTTTCAATTAGAAAAATATAATTTTATTTCAATATTTGAATAAAGAGAAGAGGTATTTTAGTTTTTATAATTGTTTTATTATACATTTGACACCTGTGTAGAGAAAGATTATTAATCAGGTAATATTGAAATCAATTATATTTTTATTTTTATAAGCTACCTTATGAAAATTCTTGAAAAAATATAAAATTTAAGAAAATTTAATTAAAAATTAATTCTTTAACAAATTTTTAAGACTATTCAAATTCTGTAATTTTATATTTTTATTATTTAATCAATATTTAAATATCTATAAATTCACTCAACTATGTTTTATATGAAATCTAGTAAGAGAAAAAGGGGGTGGGATAAAAAAGAAAAAACCTGAAAGAGAAAACATACTATGCATCCTACGGAGCTAAACTGCAATAAGTAACTAAACTGAATAAAAAATAAAACAAGTCCGAAAGAGTTTGTTTTTAACTAAATTTGGAAATTGACACCCCAGAATCTATTGCGCCAATGCATAAGTAAATACCCTGTTTATTTGGTCCAGATGGATGACTAGATGCTCAGGAATAGAGGCGGTGCTAGATGGTTTGTAGATACAGCATGACGTTGCTGAAGAAATTTGAAGATATCTTGCAAGATCAGAGCTGGTGATCTCGCCGGTGGATAGATGCTCTTAATATATTGAGAAAAGATTTGATCAAAATTAGAAGAATTTTATGATATGAGAAAATACTTTATTTTATGCTAATAAAATGGTTATAATGAAAGGATTTGATAAAATGAAAAATTATATCGAAATTTTAATCTATGTTTAATTAAAAAAAAAGTCAAAATTTTTTTATTAACTTAGAAAAGTTAATTTTCAGTCTAATCATCAAGGCCCTAAGCTCTCCAAATGAGCTTACAAAAAAACTTGAAATGGTAAAATAATTAAATTAAATCTATGACATTTTTTGAGTTGAAAAAAGTATAATTTAATAGAAATGTTGAAAGCACGCTGTTCTGGAAGCATATGTTGCAGGGGTACTTGTATAGGGGCAATACCAAAAGAAACTGTTTATTTATTTATTTTGTCGACCCATACAAGAATTTTCTAGATTGCATTTTGTTTAACTCATCACTAAATGAACAACATTAAATGAAAATTAAATGAATTAATTAATTAATTAAATGATTCAACATTTAATATATTAAAATAGTCTCAAAAGAAAAAACAAGTGATATATTTTAGATAAAAAATAAAAAAAGAGAAATGAATTAAATTCTCATGAAAAATAATTCTACCCAACCGAGATTTAACTAAAATAACGTTGCTTAGCCCATTAAATCAAAATGTCTACTTTCAACAAGACAAATATTAAATAATCCCAAAAGAAAAAAATATACATATTTTTTAAATAAAACAAGTGATTTTTTTACCTATCCAATATTTGATCAGAATGAATTTCGCTTGACCAACTAGATCTAAGTTGTTTTTTGAAAATTTTAAATGATAAAAAAAAAAATCTTAACCCTAGATCTAAGATGATTCTTTCGCCATCTAAAAATATCTAATAATTTCAATAGAAAATTTCAAGATTTTTAAATAAAAAAAGTTTGATTTGTATCCATCCAAGTACTAACCACGCTGCATGTTGCTTAACTCATTAAATCTAGTATGATTCCTCTCAAAAACTAAAATATATTAAAATAATTTCAAAAGAAAATGAAGAACAAATCTTTTTTATATAAAAAAGTTTGCCTTTAATAAATTTCCTAGGAAAAATAATCTATCGAAAAAAAATGTTGATCAAATTTTTAATCTATTTCATTTTAATAAAATAAATTAATATCAATAGTTGAAAATAATAAATTGATAATGCGAGAAATGCTCTTGGACGCTTCTAGAATTATCATCTACTAGATCAACTCACTAATATTAACAGACTATGAAACATGCGAATTCATACATTTGGATGGATTTAAGCAACTTTTATAACACTTGAAAACGACTAAATTAGATGAAACGTTTTGCATTCCAATATATACCTTACTAAAAATGCATCAGTTTCATTAGAAACATTATTAATGATATAAAATATAGATAATAGATTGAAACTTACAGATGCCAAACGATTCTATAAAACTATGATACGATTTCGGAGGCTTATATGCACACTGATCAGTTGATCGCTGAAAAATAAAATCACGATTAATAAACTCAAATAAATATTTTCTGCCTTTAGAGCTGGTGCTTTGTATTCAACTCAAGCTCATTTTTCGGCCTGATAAAATCTGAGCCCTATACTAATTTGAACACACTCACCTATGTTATCATCTATCTTTTCCTATTGTCTTTGTCATTTATACTTTATTTTTATATTATTTTTTTTTCTCATACTTTACTATTTATATACATGTACTTGTGATTTGTGAAAAAGGGTGTGACTGCCCGTTAATAAATAAATAAATAAATAAACTCACACATAAACATATAAATAAATCACAAAGAGAAACAAAGAGGTTGTCCTCTGCTTGATGCAAATAAACATACGCACATATATATCGAGATGATATATCTGTATATATATATATTATTTATTTGTTTTCAATATCCATACGATATTGACTCCATGAAAAACAACATTTATAATTAAAAAAGACTGATGATGAAGACCAAGTCTTCGAAACTATAGTCTCAAACAAATAAATAATATAAATATATACAGATATATCATCTCGATATATATGTGTGTATGTTTATTTGCATCAAGCAGAGGACAACCTCTTTGTTTCTCTTTGTGAATCAACAACTCTGCTACTCTCGGCAAAACAAAAACTTTTCAATTAATTATATAAATAAATAAAAAATAATCTGACAAATGGCTCATGTTGCCGAAGTAATAAAAAAAAGCATTCTAAAAATTAAATCAAACTAAACAAATCTCTTATAATATGAGGGTAGATTTTCAGACAAATGGGTGGCGTCGACTTGATTATGCATAAAAATACACAAATATTGGAATATTTCGAAAATACAAATTGAAATTTCATTACAAATATTTATCTACTTTATAATATAATATAATGGATATATTGTTACTCACCTACATTTGAGATTTCCGATCGGAGCAAAAATTCCTTAAGATAATTAAACGGAGTAATTATCATTTGGACGGTACCGAAGCTACTGTAGGTAAATTGGCTGGTCAAGCGATGGGCGCATAGGGCGCCTCGACCTGTCCAGACTGGTATTAGATGTGACGTCACGCCCTAATAGCAAATAAAATAATATAATATCAGAAATATATCTAATTCACGCGCACACACACACACACATACACGCTTCTGCAGATATCTAATGAGAGGGAAAGAGAACGAGTTAAAAGTTCTTCCCTCTCACTCGCAATTACGTTCGGATTAGAACTCTATATTCAAAGAGCAGGGACTCGGGATCTCTAATTGGCACTACTTAAATGTAAATTAAGAAAAATCTAAAAAAAAAAAAAAAATTTTATTCAAAAGAGCTTTTATTCCAATAATTTTATTTTAATAAAATCCTACATAATTTTATAAAAAAAACTTTTGTGCTCTCTGTCGAAAAAATTTGAGTACATGCCTGGCTTGTGCTTTAATAAAATTATGGTTAAGAGCTCAAAAAATGAATGCTTAATTTTTCATATAATTAAAAAATAAAATATAATTATATCAGGGACATATTTTCACTCACATACCTACACAAAATCACCCCAAGGATGTTATATTTAACAAATCATATTAATATTTCTAGAACATTTTCGTTAATATTAACAGACAGGATAGTAAAATTCGAAATGTAAAATAAAATTATTTAATCGTTTGCTTACAATTAGATGCTTGGATAACTTTCAACCCATTTTTAATTCACGAAGCAAATAGGCTTTCGATTCATTATATTATTTGCTCTCTGAGGCGGTTTAAATCTAAAGATGATCTTTATTTAATGTATATTTAATAAAGGCATTTGTAATTTTTAAAATAAAATTTATTTCAAAATAAGTCCAAATGCTTTGAGAAAATGTGAATTTATTTTAGAGATGGTTTTCTTTGTTAGCGGCATTGTTATGGAGACGCCATCGGCGTTACGAATTGTTGATCGATTTCAAATTCGAATTTGAATATCGTCGGCTTAGGCCCGGTTGTATGTCGCAAAGTAAATGCTTTTTACCACTAACCAAGGTAGATGGTAAATGGAGCCACTGGGATGGCCAATAAGATGACAGCCACTGAATGTGCCTGTCATCTGATTGGCCATCCCAGTGGCTCCATTTACCATCTACCTTGGTTAGTGGTAAAAAGCATTTACTTTGCGATATACAACCGGGCCTTAGAGATTAAACCTGCTAACTCCATTTTTTATCATATATGACATATTAATACCGTTCGAAAGAAAAAGAGATGCAGTATCATCCAAGTAAAACTGCTACTTACAATCGTAAGTTGTAGAAAAAAAAAATGTGAAAAATGTAAAAAATTTTGTTTGTTTTTTCTCTGCCCTGTAAAATTTCCTTGTTGTAAGTTAGCAGGTTTACTTTCTAAGGCGACGATATTGTTATCAAAGACACATATCTACTATAGATAGATAGATAGATAGATAGATTTTATTTTGCTCTGAGAATAAAATTCTCCTGGATCATAACAGAAACAAATTATATTACATTAAAAAAAAAGATATGCTTACAATAATTCAATTCAACCTAGAGAGTACAAAAACAATTTCATTTAACATTTAAAAATAAAAGAAAAAAAAAATTATTGAAATTAATTGACAAAAGAAATCGAAATACAAAAAAATATATATATAAATATATAACACAAAATGATCTGCATGAACAAAATAAATTTAAAATACAACAACTCACCCTCACTCCACCCATCAACCAGCCTTCTGCTGATTCATTAATAGATCGAAATACCTTGCCTTAAAAGCGCCGAGAGACTTCGCCCCTCTCACACTTGCTGGAATTTTATTCCAGAGCTTCGCGGAATAAACAGAAAATGACCTAGCATAGGATGATGTCCTATGTATTGAAATTTGGAGGTCCAGACCATACGTCCGCAAAGCTCTGGAACTTACAGAGGTTTTAAATAGAAATTTATTAAATAAGTAATCAGGGGACTTGCTCTCAAACAGATTGAATAGAAAAATTCCCAAAATGTAATCTCTCTTCTTTGGAAGCTTTAACCATCCCAGTTTATTGTAGTAGGGTGTAATATGTTCATCAAGAGGGACATCAAAAATAAACCTAATACAGCTGTTCATCAATCTTTCAAGATTAGTATTTGATTCCTGATTTAAACTATTATAAACAAGGAACAGTAGTCAATCAGAGGAGCGACCAAAGAATTTATAAGAAGTTTTCTGATGGGTACGGGAAGACAATCCTTGGATTTTTTAAATTGATAAAGGGATCTAAAAACTTTATTTGATATGCCAACAGCATTGTCTCTCCATGAGAGAGTTTGATCAAACTCTACACCCAAGTTTCTTACAGTATCCGAAAACTCGATGACACTTCCATACAGGAAGAGGGATGGAAACATAGAAATAAAGGGTGCACATGGGCATCCGCAGAAATTTTCCAAGGGGGGGGGGGCAACAAACCTCAATATATATATATATATATTATCTTAAAATTTAATGAATAACGTTCAAATTATATACATATATTAATACAAAAGAAGAAAAATAAATTGTATATCTAAAAAATTAAATTAAAAACAATATTTTCCTCTTAAAACAATTCAAAAAAATCAGAGATTGCCCCCCCCGCCCCCCCCCCTCTACGGACACCCTTGAGTGTGCGTTTTTCTGTACAGACGAACGAGGCTCACGCCAGGGGCCTCATAAATCAAGGGGTACTAATAATTCAGCTCTCAAAATAAAAAAGTATTTTATTTAATTCTTATTTTTTATCATTATCATCTATTTTAACAAGTGGAGTGAGGCAGGGCGATTCGTTAAGTCCTTTGCTCTTCAATCTCATTATGGATAAAATTTTAGAATATTTGACGACCCAACTTGGATACAAAATGGGAGAAAACTCCATATAGGCTGTGTGTTATGCTGATAACGGGGTTTTGGTGTCGGACAGCGAGCAAAATCTGCAAACTCTCTTATCTCAATTCGATCAAATTGCAGAAAGATTAAATATGGAAATATCCATTGAAAAAACGAAGTTTCACTATTTGGGAGCCGAGAATTCGGCGCACAGAGATCTTAGCCAAGAGGTTAAAACCCAAAAGTAACAAAAGGAGCTAGGATAGCTGGATGTCTATATGGTTTGGTCTGGAAAAACAAATATATGTAGGAGGCGAGTTTCGCCCCCTTGGCTCTTAGGGGTCAAATAACACACGTATTTATTTATTGAATGTATTTATTTACAAAAAAGGGGCGATTTACATGTTCTCGTCTAGGGGTTCGTCATCTTAAAACATCTTAAACACATCAGCTTAGAACTAACTACAACTGTTAACTTCAGCAACACTCGCTTTCAACTGGCCACCCCGTTGCCAACTAACAACTCACCTTTACACATGTATATCAGGGGGGGGGGGGGGTTTACTGTTAGTCAACAACCCATCGACACAAGTTGTCATTGTATTATTTATGACAGAAAGCTTTTAGCTGGGATATAACGGGACACAACAATAGCCCGCTAAGAAGAAAGAAACCAGCCTTCACAAGGCTAGAAAGCCTAGACACACATTTGGCAAACATAATTTTAATAAAACAGAAATTTAAGAAAATTCGTTAAAATAATTCGCCAGATATATGTCAGCAAAAAGCCAAGTACGAATTTATAAGACCTGCGTACGTCCAGTGTTGACATGTGCAGCAGAGAAACCAGAGCATCAACAATTACCACCCAACAACTTCTCCGAACAACAGAGATGAGAATAATGAGGGCTATACACAGGAAAACAATAAGGGATAGAATCCACAGCAAAGATGTAAGAGAACTAAACGGAATCCGGGATATAGTGGAATGGATCGATGTGAGAAAGAGAGGATGGGGGGAACATGTGGAACGAATGAAGGATAACCGCCTTGAAAAATTCGTGAAGGAAAATCGCCCACGTGGCACACGGAGCAGAGGGCCCGCGAAAAAATTATGGAAAGATGTCGCAGCAAGAAACTAACGTCTTTATTCTTTTTTATCTTATTGGAAGAATAGGCGAAAGCCTATAGAGAAGATGAAGAAGAAGATTATTTTTTATAATAAAAATAATTAATAATTTAGGAGTATTCCCTAAATTAAATTGACAAATGAACTTTAGGGTATAAGGTTTTTGAAAATATTTAGGGAGAGACCTCACGCGTCGCGGATTTTGGACTAGACTAAAATCAATCCAGGCCTACAGATCCACACCAATCCATTTGAGATCCCACACACAAGGTGGGTTTTCGATCGACGCCAGCTCATTTGGCCTGTTGGATTGCTCGTGTATGGCCATAATTTTCAAATTTTTTCTGTTGAGATATTTGATCTAGATATATTGTTAACAATAAGACAAAGTAATAAATGGATTGTTAGCTGATACTAGGTAACATTTCTGGACTGATGGAGTGGTCAAATTTCTTTTTGAAATGAACAACACCCGGCAGCTGGTTAAAGTTAAAAAGAAAACCTCCTTGGTAACTAATAAATCCGTTTAGAATCTTTTAGTCTTATTTCCATAGATAGTTAGGTACTAAAGAAAATCACAGATGATTATCATCTACTAATTTCGATATTTTATAATTTTTATTACAAATCAGAAGATTTTTATTATTTCTTTCGAGAATTAAACCCGAAGACAAAAGGCAATCCGGGAGGTGGACCCATTTGACGCTAAATATTTATTTCAGTAAAAGATTTAAAAATCTTTGTAAAATTTCGCGGTCTAGTGAATGTAAAATTAAACATTTCGAATGTCGATAAAACTAGCTAGTAGTTACGTTAAGCAATATTAGATATTTAGAAATTTCCGGAAGGTAAAGAAAAAAACCATTGTTTTGTCCGTCTTCTTTTCGAGACCCACAACTCGAGAAAGAGAGCTCATATTGAGTTCGTTCTGGTGCCAAGATGTTTTTGTTTCAAAGAATGTGTTATGACGAATTTATTTGGAATTTAGTGAAGTTTTTCGAATGTCTTTTTGGCTTTAAAACATTCAGATGCAAAATCAGAAAAAAAAATCAAATATGGCCAACTGATTTATAGCTAATGAACTAAAATTTGAAATAAAATTTTGTATTAATAAGGTACAGCTTGTTAATTTTCTATCTAAAATCGTATGTAGAAAACGTAAGTACGAAGCGAATTTTGAAAAAGTTTACTTTTCCTCCAATTTTTGAATTAAATAATTTAGAAACATTTCGGGAAAATTAACTTACACGTTTATAATTTATACATCTTCTTCTTTAAGTGCCATGTCAGGTCTCCCTGACTTTTCGGCACCACTCCACATATACCTGTGCTCAGTTTGTTTAGCTGTTTTTATACAGATATCCGGGACTTACTTTTTATCGCCGGTTCCGAACGGCTAGTTTGAAGAGATTGACTAGATAATTATACTCTTGGTAGTTTGCCATTGTTTTCCAAGAGGAGGCGGCTGCAAATATCTATCGAGACTCAGTCTCGAACCAGCATACTTCAGGACAGCGCAAGGGCGGATCCAGGGGGGGCGGAGGGGGCGACCCCCCCCCCCCTATAGAGGCCCGTGCCTGGCAAAAAAAAAAAACATTTATTTTTTAAAAAATTTTAAAATTGAAAGAAAATAAAGTTCTATGTGTGTGTGGGGGGGCGTCTCTGACCCCCAGCGATCTCTATTTACCGCTTGGACAATTTGGTCGCGACACACGAGATAAAAGTAGATCTTATATACATCGGGCACCTTATAATACATTCTCCCCCCCCCCCCCCATAAAAAATTCCTGGATCCTTGGGACAGCGGCCCGACACAGTGAACACTGACACACAGTCGCCTCTAATTTAATTTATACATAATATGAATAAATAATTTTGCATTGATTGAAAGTAAAATAAAATCACCTAACCATAAGTGTAAATTAAAATCTTTAGAAAAAAATCAGAAAAAGATTTGAAGAAACGAAATGCAATGAGAGAAAAATAGGAAGAAAAATATCCAGTGCACCTGAACCTGTGCGGGTAAATGAAGAGTTCTCATCTCAAATCATCGAAATTCCATCATCAGCTACTCAGCAACAGCTTCTATTAGTGTTTAAGGTTTTGTTTATTAATCTTTTTAATGAAATTATTAATCCTATTTAATTATTTAAATAAAAGATTGGAATAATTTTTAGGATGATAGAAAAAAAATCATTAATAAAAAAATATCAAATAAAACTACACAAACAAAATATCAAATGCGAGAAATTCTTCACTCTGTGGCTTTCATTGATTCAATAAATAGGTAAAATTTAATATACTATCTACTCTTATTAAACGAGCAAAAATTGTTTATATATATATATATTTGTTTGTATATATATTATGTGTATTTTTGTTCTATTTTGAAAACGGCTCTTTTGATGAAACCAACTCTATTAACAAGTTTTGAGGATGAGAAAACAATCTGGCTAGGTCTGGACCTCGACAAATTTCATCTTAATTGATCTTTTCTTAATTTAAGTAATTATTTATAGATATAGATATCTGAATAAAAAAGTTTTTTTACATTTTTTTCAATTATCTTTGATTTATTAATTGTTTTTTTAATTTTAAAACCCACTAATAGGTTATAGCAAATATTAATATATTATATTAAAATTAGGAATTTTTTGTTTGTTTTTAATTAACAGGTGTCTAAATCATAACATTACAGGTGTGTTTACAAATAAAGTGGTTCAAGTGGCTTTTTTTTATATAACTTGGAAACAAATCTTATTTAATTTTATGTTTTTATTTCAGATCCTATATGATTATTTTTTTATTATTATTTTCCTATTTATTTTTTTATAATGTTTATCAATATGAACGAATGTGGGCAAATTGGTGTACGAGTAAACAAATATACACATAATATGTGGACCATTAGAAAGCTAGAAATGCAAAAACTGGGTGTGGGGTGGCTCTGCACCCAATCTGCTTACCTTTGTTCTTAAAAAAAATTCTCAATCAAATTTAGGGTCTTTATTTTTGAAGAACTTTTTAAGTAGCCTGGGCTACTTTGAGGAAGTTTTCATTTCGTAATTAATGACTAATCATTGGGCTGAGTGGTCACAAGAATATCTTTATTTATTTATTTTTTAAGGCGCCTTTTAAATTCCATTAAAAATAAAATAAAATAGTTTATTTATTTATTGAAATTAAATACACTTGTTATATTTTTTTTTTTTAAGATCTTGTCAAACTAATTTAACGAGAAGAAAAATTGAGACAACTAATCGTGCAGTGTCAGCAATCAAAATATCGGAAGCTGCTAAAGAATTAAAAAGGTTTATTAATCATCTTTTTAAAAACAGAAAAGTAGAATATAACAACGAACAACAATATATTCGAAGGAAAATATATGGTCAATGAATATTTATTTTAATTTATGAGAAATAAATCTCCTGCTTGAATATTTCACATGAAAACTCAATAGCGACTTTTAGTTTTTTAAAAAGGAGCAGAATTCAACTGTCCTTTTTGTCACAGGCCTATAACTGCTAAACTGTTAAAGCTATAATCTTAAAATTTGGCTTAGAGATAATCCAACCATAGTCTAATAGTCAAAATCTAAAAAAAAAATTGAGGCTTCCCCGCAAACATAAGAATACAGATGGGAAAAATTTTCTCTGAGCGTTTTGAGAACCCGTTGAATAAAGTGGCGTAGCGTGAAGGACCCCCCGAAAAATTCGTATACATTAATTACAACAATGTTTATATAATTATGTAATTAACAATAATATTTACCATGGACTTACGCTAACTCTCTGGTTGAATAACTGGTTTATTAAACAAGTTGTTTTTTTAATTTTTATTTTATTTTATATATTTGAGTGTCTGCCTCTTCCTCTAACTTTGCATCCCTTTGATTTTTAAAAGTATATTTAACGAAAATTATTTTGGACGCTGTAAAATAATTAGTTTGAATGATAAATGAAAAAATTCGTTCAAACTATAGTGAGGTACGTTTGAAAAACTCTAATACACATGTTATTTGTAATTATTACTTTGAAGCCCAAATCGCAATCTATTTGCCTTCGCTAATGAACTAAGCTCGCACTTTCCCGCTTTTTATTTACAAATTGGAATGACTTAATAATAATGGCATTCTTTGCCCTGGCGGACAGTTTTAGAGGGTTTAAGAGCGAGTCCCCGTGAAGCTCCTAAGCATAGAGTAATATAGAGTGGAAGGCTACCGTATATAGAAAAAGCGTTCTCTACCGACTGAAGGGCGAAAACTCTTAGTTCTTAAGAGCTATCCAAAGGTCATAGAACATTCAAAGCCTTTGTCATAGATAAAAGATACATACCTTTTATGTTATATATATATAAGCGTATTTTTTACTCTTGATAATGTCACCAAAATGTGTCCCTAAAAGAGCGGTTTCCGCAATTTTATTGTCCAATGGTTTCGACCTGGTCTCGCCAGAGAGCTCTATACGCTAAAATACATTGGCTCCTTATGGAACCTTCCACTCTATATTACTCTATGCTCCTAAGGTGAGTCACTCATTACCAAACACATCTGCCTTGGCTCTTTCTTTGAAAGTAAAGGCTAGCTAATTCCGATCCTGCCATCAAGTTCGATCTGACGGGGCCCAGAGAGAAGGTGAAAAACACGTCTGGAGTCAGCTAGAATGCAGAACCTGTCCCAGGAGGATCAAGTTTAGCCCTCAAACGCCTAAAGGGGCTTCACTCCTAATTTGTTTATAATTTTTTCTCTTAGACGGGTAGCCGATCAAGGCTGAAGAGTCCCATCACCTTTTTCCCTATTAGTCGCCTTTTACGACAAGCAGGGAGTACTGCGGGTCTATTCTAAGCCCAACCCGCAGGGCATGAATGACTTAATAAAGTAGCGAAGAAATCTATCATTGAACTGATCTTCTAACTATGCCTTGGGATGAAATCAATTACATTTGTAACAAAAACAACTTTTGATTGCCTTTTGATTTGAAGTATTTGTAGTAGATTGAAGATGAATGCAATGTCTCTGAAAATAATAAAATAATCACTATTTACTTATTTGTATTTATCTATATTATATAGGTACTTTTTTACATCAAGCAGAAAGACACACTCTTTATTTTTTATTTCTTGCAAATTAAACTCCTACTCTCGGGAAAAATAATCTTGTTAAAAAGAATAGTATATATTTTCAAAAATTTTGTTTTTTAAATATCGAATAAATAATCACTAATAATAGTATTATTAATTGTTCTTTTTTTCTGATATTTAGTGATTCATCAAGTAATATTTGTGATAAGAATTCTGATATCAAGATAAAATCTGTTCAATCTCCCGATATCGTGATTATAAAAGTATATTGTTCTTCAATTATCAATTAATATTTTATGAATTTGGATTAATGTAATAATTATATTTTTTCATTAGGAGGCTATGACAAATTTTAATCTTTCTAATAATTCATCTATCGAAGAAAATCTTTTAATGAAAAAAGAAAATCTAAGCTCAAGTTTCGCTCAATTAATATGTTGGCATCAACCCAAAAAAGTTATAGGCAAAAGCCAGGAAATATTAAATACACTATCAAGTAATTATCTTATTCTATCAGAGACTCACATCTAATTAGCTAATTAGTTATACGAATATCAGAGAATTGTGAATGGATCCATGGGTGGATTTTAATGAAAACATTAAGTGACAAAAAATGTACCTAATAGCATCTCGTCAGAAATATTAATTTTGAAATCTAGCATCCCTGACCGCCAGGCGAAAAAAAAACTGATCATTGTTTAAAAATGTCTGAAAAAAAATCATTTTCAAACATGATTTTTTTCTCTGTCAAGACCATGCTAACTAAAAATACAGAAAGTCGTAAAATTTCGTTCTTGTACTAAAATGTTTGTAGGGTAATAGGTATAGTTATTGCCACCATTAAGCGAAATTTACCATTTATTTAGCATTAACAGCCATATTAATAAAGCATAGTCACAATGAATATGTTTATCAGATGTTCTAACATAATTACTAAGAAAATTTGTTACTTAGCTTTATACATTTAAGATAAAAAAATTAAATTAAAAAAAAAAAAAAATTCAAACACAGTTGTTGCCACCACAGAAATTTTTCTCAATTGGTCACTTTTCTGCACCAGTTATTCACTATAACTGTTGACAAGGTAAACTTAAACAATTCAGTAGGTATTATTAATTTACTACGGAGACAAGGAAACTGCGACCCAGGACTGAATCCCATGTGTACCCTATCTCGTCAGGCATCATTTCAGGCCATTTCCATAGGCGACCGCACCTTTCCATGGATAAATTGTCACTTCTTCATTTGTGAAGGTCGTTATTTTGCCAGGGAAGAGCTTCCTGTTTATAAAAATTTTCTTTACTTTAATAAATTAGCCATGCAGTAGTGGCCACCACAGAAGTTGCCACTGGTGGCAACAACTGTAATGCTTGGTCAGTGAACCTAGAGAAGTACACCCTCTTGCCCAGTGAATCAAGAGGGTTTCTGAGAATTCCCGTAAAATTTGCGAGATATACAGTTGTTGCCACCCGGTGGCAACAACTGATAATAGTGGAAATTGATCGCCCAATAGTTGCCACCACTAAACCACGGCAACATTTCATAAACATCAAAACATTTCATAATTTATAAAAATCTAGTTTATCTCATCAAACGAAAAATCCCATCCCAACTATTTCAGAACAATATTCCAAGTCTCCAAAAAAAATATTTAGAGTAGGTTAACCTTAAATTTAATTTAAAACAAATAGTTTCCAATTCACGTCGTGTCAGGAGAAAACAAACACCATTAATGGAATAGCAGACGAAACGAAGCCGTGGTCTAGTCATCTGTTAGATTATATTACTGAAATATTCACCGTAAATCTTCCACAACAAATTTATTTTCGCAACCTTATATTTTAAATATTAACGAAAAGGTAATAACTAGTAGAGTGGCAACAACTGTATCTGTTACGTTATTTTCAATGGAGAAACTGATTAGATTTTGAGCAGTCTAACTTTTAAAAATTCAGAAAACATCATTGATTTTAATTAAATTTTAAAGCCATGTTATAATATAGGTAAAAAAACAGCATAGCAAGTCTTGTAAAAGTTTTCACTTTTTCTTCTAATTTATCTAACTTTATTTATTTGTTTATTTTTGAGGTATTTTTTTTAATAATATTTATTGTCTAAATCGCAGATTCTTCAAAGGATGAATATTATACGGTTTTGGCATTTAGTGATCCCCGAGTAACTACTAATTCAAAAAAAGAAAACAGCCTGAGTCAATATTTGCATTATGTCACAAGTATTCTAGATGCACAACCTAGTGATCTGACAAATATATTTACTTTCTATCCTTCTGTGGTGCCAGGAGAAGAGAAAATTGATAAACGGATACCTAGAATTTACAAAATAAATAAAGCGAATATAAATTCTATGCAACAAAGCAATAATCTATACTATATTATTCCACAAATGAGCTCCTCCATTCAAGATCAACACGACCTCTATCGTATTGAGCCAATTAAAAGGACAGTAATGCGGATCAGTTAATCAGCTCTGGGTGTTTCAAAATAATTGGAAAAAAGAAAACTTATAAAAATAAAACAAGATTTTTTAACACATATATGTAATCATTTATATATTTTAGATACATTATAATATTTCACAATTAACCATTTTCTAATTCCCTCTAAATAAAATATGTAAAATACTGCCAAGGTATAATGGACATTAGTATTTAAAATAAATGAAATTATATAGTACAATTAGCTCTAAAATATATACTATTGCTAGGAATACATTGGAATGGATTCTATTCATCATCAGTGTAAATTTACTAATTTACAAACTAATTTTATAATTTATTCCATTACTATAAAACAAATAGAAAAGGGATTTTCCGTGTAAAGTAATGAACATTTTGTATTTGCATTTGAAAATAATGAAATGAATAGAAAATAATTTAGTATTTATATAAAGAATCAACAAGAGGAAATTTATATACATGCAATTGATAAATGACTCGTTTATCTTCAATTTCAAATGTTATTATTTACATAATAGTTAATTGGTTAAGAACAAGAAATCGTCTATTTAGCAAAAACGAAATATGAATAATTTTTAAAATAAAAAAAACATAAAAATGAATTATTTTTAATAAGCTAACAATTGTATGAATGTAATTATTATTTTTGAGTGGCGCCGTGTCGCGAATCTCGAGGATAGAATTCTGACAAAGTTGCAGCGGGAATACGTTTGAGCATTTCTTTGGGGAAAATTCGCAACAATTGCCAACCAATATCAAGCGATTCAAATACAGTACGGTTTTCGTAGTTTCCTAAAAAAAAATGATAATAAATTAAATCATTAGAGGTATACATTAAGATTAATGCAAAAAAAATGGAATAAAAATTTGTCATTTGTGTGGAAATGAATAGGAAATGCATATTTGTATATGTTGAAAATGAAAAAACAGGTGAATAATTTGCAAGTGAAGGGATGTTCGCTTACTTAAGGAGGTTCGGGACCTTTTATAATTTTTATAAGAAAATTCTCAAATTTTTACCATCGAATCATTGATGCATTAAATATTTATTACCGAATTTTGAAGGTGATCGACTGTATCATTACTGAGAAATAAATTATTGAAAATTGTCCTTTAATATGGAAGTAAATGGACCGAGCTTTTAAAAGGGCTATAACTTCTATCCAAATTAAACCATTTTCAACAAATTTATACAGATCAATAATTCAACTTTTATGAATCGAATGATACATTTTTCAATAGATTTGACAGTCTAGTTAATTAGTTATTCATAAATGTAAAAATAAAAAGTTATTTGTAGCCAACAAAATATGACAAAAACACTAGATCTCTATTTGTTGAAATCGTTTTTGTGTTAAATAAATGTTTTTATAATGAGAAAAAATTTATCTCAATATTCTTTTTATTAATATTATCAAAACAAAGATTTTTATTCGAAATTAACCTCATTATTAACAATTTTTTTATTAAAAAATTTGGTATGCAGACGTTGTCACTCTGAAGAAATACAAAATATTTTTTCGTAGATCAACTAGATAAGCAGTCTCGAACTCCCTTAATTGAATAAAAAAAAATTGAAATTGAAAGGTTCTTTTTGCCGAGAGTAGCAGAATTTTTATAAATTAAAGGAGACAATAAAAGAGTGTGTCTTCTGCTGGAAAAATGAATTTATTTTTCCAGCAGAAGACACTCTTTTATTGTCACCTTTAAAAAAATTGTACTTTATTTTTGTTAATTTTGGACTTTTATTGGAACGTTTCATCAAATTACTTTTATCATCTTCAACCTGTTTTGCCTACCACACGATCCGTCTTTTTACTCAGTCTTGGCTGTACCAAATTGGTTTTCGCAAGCAAAACTTATCGTGTGGACACAAAAACTATAGTCCATAGAGTAATATAGAGTGGAAGGCTACCGAATATTTAAAAGCGCTCTCTAGCGGCTCGAAGAACATTATTCTTAGTCCTTAAGAGCTATTCAAAGATCATAGTCATAGGACATTCAAAGCCTTTGTCATAGATAAAAGATTCATACAGGCTTTATGCTAAACGTTCATTTAGAAAATTTTCCAACGTACAAATTTATAGATTAAAATATTATTAAATATGCCTAGTTCTCGACGTCAATGTTTTGTGAAAGGTAGCTTTCGAGATACAAAATGAGATAAAGAACATACTTTTTTTGAACGACCTAAAAATCCTGAAATATAAGTACCTTATATAAAATTAACTAGTAAATTATTTATTTATATGTTAATTATTTAATAATTTAATTATAGAGCTAAAGAGAGAGGTTCCAGCCATTTTATTGACCATTCCGAACCGCCAGAGAGCTATATAACTCGTATACGCTAAAATACAATGACTCCTTGTGGAGCCTTCAACTCTATATTACTCTATAGTATTTCTAGTCTTTTTGCGCAAATCAGTTCACCCAGAAAAAACGGAGAGTGTGGTAAGGTCTTAATAGAAAAGAGAAATAAAGAATATGAAAAATATGCGTTTTATAAAAAGATACCTTGCGAAATGAAATTCTTTTCGAACTTGGTAAGAAATTCCAAGTAGAGAAGATCATCGGGAGTTAAAGCCTCCTCACCAACAACAGCTTTCATAGCTTGGACATCTTTTCCAATAGCATAACAAGCATACTAGAAATAAAAACATATTAAAATCGGAATTCATTTATAGGTATAACTATGGGTGGATGAAAAATTTTCAAACTATAAGTTTTATTAAAAATAGTGAAAAATAAAAATGTTATAGCCGAAATCAGAATTAATGGTCTGACAATGTTTCTCATTTAACCAGGGAGAAAATGCATTTTCAAATGAATAAACAAGATTTAAGAATTGTATTAAGCAATGTTAATACAAAATTATTTACAAATATCAAATTCATCAACCTCGAGGCTTGCAAGTCCCACCAGCTAATGTCTTTTTTATATTCTTCATAGATCCGTTTTCATTTGAATTTTTATATTGGGAAGAAAAGATTATAAATAGTTTTGTTTCTTAATGTAAATTTTTAAATCTCATTTAGTTTTTAAAGATGTATTCTCCCATTGGAAAACAAAATACAATTTATAATGATTTTTTAGTTAATTTCAAAATACTTAATGGTTCGTAAAAATTTAGAAAGGTGTTTTATCAGTCATGCCATTGATTTTGGTTTAGGGTTTAGGCCAGTGCCGTAGCGTGTGTCGTGCGAGCAGTGCACCGGCACCAGGCGACGAATTATAAAGGCACCGAACGATAAAGGGACCGAAAGACAAAGACGCCGAATGATAAAAGCGGCGAACAATAGAGATGCAACAAAGATGCCGTTTTAACAAAGAGAAACAAAGAGGTTGTCCTCTGCTTGATGCAAATAAACATACACACATATATATTGAAATTATATATTTGTATATATATATTATTTATTTGTTTGAACAAATGCCGTTTAACTTTGAAAAATTTTTTAGTAATGCAGTAATGTATTTAATTTTGTATAATTCTATAATTTTCTATTATATTTCAAAGATGATTTATCAGTTGACCCTAGTACTCATATCAGTAGAGTCACACACATGAGAATACAGTTTTATTACATACATCCCTTTTTTGAGAATATTTAAGTGTGTGTAAGTTAGAGTGAGTAGTTAAAGTGTAAAAGTAATACATTCGTAGTTGTATAAAAATATATATCTACATTTTTTTTTTTTTTTTTATTGTAATAAAAAATATAAGACCAGGGGGGGCATTTTATCCTTTCGCACCGGGCGCTCTAATATTAGGCTACGGCTCTGGTTTAGACTATAATATTTTTATTTTCTATATTTTTTAATAACAAAAAATACATATTCAAAATTTTATTTTAATTTAAGTATTGATTAATATTAAAATTTTTTGATGCACAAATATTCTTCTAATAAAAATACAAACCAATTGATTAGAAACATCAGCATGATCTTTTCGAGTCATGTTATCACCGATAGCAGATTTCATAAGACGAGACAATGAAGGCAATACATTCACTGGAGGATAGATTTGTCTGTTATGCAACTGACGATCAACATAAATTTGTCCCTCCGTAATATAACCAGTTAAATCAGGAATAGGATGGGTAATATCTAAACAGAGAGAAATGATTTCGTTTAAAATTCATTAAAAAAAAAATAACAAAATTTATTGATATGTACCGTCATTAGGCATAGTAAGAATGGGAATTTGAGTAATAGATCCATTACGACCCTCTACACGACCCGCACGTTCATAAATGGTAGCTAAATCGGTGTACATGTAACCTGGGAAACCACGTCGGCCGGGTACCTCCTCACGGGCAGCTGAAACCTCTCGCAAAGCTTCGGCATAAGAAGACATGTCAGTTAGAATGACAAGAACGTGTTTTTCGCATTGATAGGCTAAGAACTCAGCGGCTGTTAAAGCCAATCGAGGAGTAATAATACGCTCAATAGTTGGATCGTTAGCCAAGTTCAAGAACAGACACACATTCTCCATAGAACCATTTTCCTAAAAAAAAGAAACAATTAATTAGCATTTCCTTTAATATGTTAGAGTCTAATAGCCAGTGGACTTAAAAGGTATTTAATACTATAATGTTTTTAGTTGAAAATATACAGTAGTTATGTTTATTTGTTTATTGGTTAAGGACGTTCCCTAATATAGCTCAGGAGTTCGCTCTTTCGCCTACTCTCACATGCGCAGAAATGCAAAAATATTTCCACTGGGTCGTTTCTTGGATCTGGCAACATTGCATTCTTACCGACGCTAAAAGACAAAGAATATAAAAAAAACACTTCATGAAACAGCTCAATGTATAATAAAATTCCAGATGATAACAGTATAGTTAGGTTGAGAGAATTAGCTAAAAATCTCAAATGCACCAGCTGCAGAAGATCTTTAGATATGGAAAAATTGAGTGATTTTACTGCGACGTTGCCAAGTCGCCATCTCTCACTTGCAATGCCATGAGAGAAAAAAATGAAAACCATCAAAAGTACCTAACTTTTAACATTTTTCATACAAAACGAATACCGGTTGATACAATTATTTTAACAGAAAAATATTTGTTATATCTTCAGTTAATGATTCTGAGTTTTTCAAAATAATTTCAAGAAAATTACGGTTGTTATTTAATGAAACAGTCGCTTTAACATCAATCGAGATAGGATTGGCGTGTTAAATATGCAAATTTCAATGGTCAATATTTACAAATTTAGTGCCGCAAGGACTATTGAAAAAAATTCTACGTATAAAGGACTCTTATAAATATGTGTATTCAAAGTTTTAAAAGGATTGCAAGAAAATCGATTTATTAGGAAACGTCCTTAAAGGAACTTCTGTCTGGACTGTTTGGCTCTATGTGAGAAAGATTATACAAAATTTCTTAATAACTACTCAAACAAGTTTGTGAGCGAAGGATTACAAAGTCTAAAATATGATTAATGAAGTATAAACTTTTTTTATTATCGGATATAAGTAAATAATATCTCGAAAAAATCATATTTACTTCATTTACTATAAGAAGCTTTTTATAGAACTTAAAAGCCAATGATTATTCAAATTTTTTATCAAAATTGTATGAGTCATTTTTGAGAAATTATGAAAATAATACCCCACTTCGAGCATTGGCCCAATTTAAATACACCAAAAGGCGTTGTGTTCTTCTTTAATTAGTATTTAAAAAAAAAAAAAATTACTCCGTAGCCAGGAGGGCTTAAAATTTAATTGAATACACTAAAAAAATAAAAATGTTATATGCTCATTGTGTTTAAAAATGTATGAAACGTGGATAAAAATAATTTTCAACCTGCTGACCTGGAACATATTCTACTGGCAATCAATGGAGAAAGAAGATTTGGGCCAGTTGTGGGTGGGTTGGTAAAGTCTTTGTAAAAGTAAAACCTTAGAATTCACATTGTGCCCGGCGGGATGGCCATTCTGATGAAAAGTGCGTGTCGTCTGATTGGCCATCCGGCCGGGCACAAGGGGAATTCTAAAGTTTTACCCTTTGTCAACTTTTACAAAGACTTTACCAACCGACAAACATTTGGCCCTTTGAGAAGTGGATCAAAGAGAAGAATTTTCCTCATCCACTCAATTTAAACTATTTATTATATATTTGCTTCCCATAATCAGGAGGATAGACAATGGATTGAATCGGATTAGCCGAGAGCTTAAAGACACTAGCCTTCTAAGCAGGAGTCCCGGGTTCGAGTCCGAGTCCCTGCATTGATATTTGACCGGCTATAATCTGATTCCTAGTCACCAATCCGTCTGGCAAGCGTGGTGACTTAATGCCAACCCCCTTCCATTTGATGGAAGAGGCCTATATTCAGCAGTGGATTGTCGATATCGACAGGATGATGATGATGATGATGATTATATATTTGTGACAGTGATATTTATTTTAATAAACTGCTCATAAATTGAAGTGAACCACTTACAAAAATTCATATTTTTTAATTTTTAATTTTAATTTTTTAATAATTTTTTTAATTTTAATTTTAACACTCGTTCAAGTGTCTTTAATTTTAACACAAAACCCATTACTATTGAATAATTAAGGTTTTAAAGTCGAACAATTAATTACCATTAAAAAATCTGAATTTTTGTAAGGTGTTCACTTCAAATTGTGCAGTTTATTTTTAAGTTCTTAAATATTAATAGTATACACATTTAAACATTGTAAATATGATGTTCACTCTATGTAAATGATGGCCAAAATGGAACATATAATTTCCAAGGCCAAAATTTGTAAATAAATAAAAAAATATTAATTTTTTCTGTCTGTCTGGATGGTGCTGGAGTGCTGGGTGGGAGCGGGGGTGAGGGGGGGGAGGGGGTTCGAGGGCTGGGGTCCAGGGGGCGTGCCCCTGGCTAGCAAGAGCGCCGCCGAAGGTGGGCCTTGCAGCTAGTAAATAAATAAAAATATTAATTTTTTCTGTCTCTGTCTGTTTGGATTTGGAGACCCACGATAAATCAAGAACAGAAAGTCATGGAAAGTTCGTTCTGGTGCTAAAATGTTTGTATTTCCGCAGAGAACTAGAAACCAGTTAGATTTGAGCTATTTACCTTTAGAAAATTTCTAGAGATAATTAAAGTAAAAAATAATAATAATATATAGCGCTCGAAATGTTGTAAAATATCGATTACATCTGCTTAAAATAAAGTATTAAATAAGAGTTATATATCAACTTTTTCACAAAACTGGCCCCTTAACCAATTCATTAAAATAAAATAGAGCCACCAAACACGGTTCTTTTTAAAAGTAAAAAAACAAATTTATAATATTTTATTATATTCAAGTTTATGTTAATACGGCGGCTCTAAATGACGAGCGTACCGAGTCTTGAAATTTTTTTTACATTTTCCTGCAATTTCTGTAATGAAATATATAAATCTTTAAGTCTACTGGCTTTTTTAATAATAATAAATGGATATATACTTCGAAATCTTGCTTGAAGAAACGTGCAGTTTCCATGTTAACACCCATAGCGGCGAAAACGATGGCGAAATTATCTTCGTGATCATCAAAGACAGACTTGCCAGGCACCTTAACAAGACCAGCTTGTCGACAAATTTGAGCTGCAATCTAAAAATAATTATTTTAATTATCATTGTTTTTTGTTGAATGCAATAAGGTAATAAATATGATTATAGTGGAAATTCTAAGTTCATATTGTTTTAAAGGGATGCTTACTTCATTATGGGGAAGACCAGCAGCAGAGAAAATTGGAATCTTTTGTCCTCGAGCAATAGAATTCATGACATCAATAGCAGAAATACCAGTTTGGATCATTTCTTCTGGGTAGATACGCGACCATGGATTGATAGGCTGGCCTAAAAGAGTAAGAACAATAGAGTATTATTCATAAAAGTATATTCTTTAAGGACGTTCACTAATAAATCGATTTTCTTGCAATCCTTTTAAAACTTTGAATACACATATTTATAAGTGTCCTTTATACGAAGAAATTGTTTTCAATAGACCTTACGGCACTAAATTTGTAAAAATTGACCTTTGAAATTTGCATATTTAACACGCGAACCCTATCCCGATTGACGTTAAAGCGACTTCATTAAATAACAATCGTAATTTTCTTGAAATTATTTTGAAAAACTGAGAATCATTAACTGAAGATATAACAAATATTTTTCTGTTAAAATAATTGTATCAAGCGGTATTCGTTTTGTATGAAAAATGTTAAAGTTAGGTACTTTTGATAGTTTTCATTTTTTCTCTCATGGCATGGAAAGTGAGAGATGGCGACTTGGCAACGTCGCACTAAAATCACTTCATTTTTTCCATTTCTAAAAAACTTCTGCAGCTGGTGCATTTGAGATTTTTAGCTAATTCTCTCAACCTAACTATACTGTTATCATCTGGAATTTTACATTGAGCTGTTTCATGAAGTGTTTTTTTTTATATTCTTTGTCTTTTAGCGTCGGTAAGAATGCAATGTTGCTAGATCCGAGAAACGACGCAATGAAAATATTTTTGCCTTTCTGCGCATGTGAGAGTAGGGGAAAAAGCGAACTGCATCTGAGCTATATTAGGGAACGTCCTTAATTAAATGAAAAATATATTTTAGCTGATTGTAATAAAAAAAAATGTACCTTGAATATCCAAATAATCTTCAGCAAGAATAGGGGGTCCCTTATCAATTGGCTTTCCTGATCCATTGAAGATTCGACCAAGCATATCTTCAGAAACAGAAGTTCTCAAGATATCTCCAGTGAATTCACAAACCGTGTTTTTCGCATCAATACCTGAAGTTCCTTCAAAAACCTAAAAATTGATTTGACAATTAAATAGAATTATGAAAAGATTTTTTTTTTTTTATATATATACCTGAACCACAGCTTTCTGTCCTGAGACTTCAAGAACTTGTCCAGATCGAATGGAGCCATCAGCAAGACGAAGTTGAACAATTTCGGAATATTTAGGAAATTTAACTTCGTCCAAAATTACCAAAGGACCATTTACGCCAGAAACGGTCTTATACGCTGAAAAAAAAATAGAAAATTAATTAATAGAAATAATAAACATTAGTTTAGATTGTTTTTAAGTTTTGGTGAAACAGAAATCAAAATAACTTACTCTAATTTATAAAATTAGTTAATAAAAAAAATTCGTGTAATGTATTTATTATGTTCCTATTTCTTTCTCTTATTTTTATCTGTATATATTTTACTGGTCAATTTTTTAGTAAAAATGATATAAGGTGCTACACCCTTAAATCAAAATTGACTGTTCCCGTGGGGTGAAACTGGAGACCTAATATCGTGTATGCCCTACTTCCACTTTCATTTCCAAGTAGAAGACATTAGATGAAGGGGCATTATGTAATGAATTCCAAAATATTCTTATATTCTTGAAAGACGTGTACACTCTTAATTCCAATCACGGTTCACCCCCTCAATTTTTCCATATACTCACCCATTGGCGTAGTTAGGAGTTTTCCGGGGGGGGGCACACAGCGATTAGCCACCACAAGGTTTCAATTTCGGTAATCCGATTAGAGATCATCTAACATTTTAGTAGAATTAACAAATTTTGAAGTAATAAAATAATTTTAATGAGAAATACATAAGCGAGGCCTCGTACGGATTTTTGATTTTTCTAGGGGGAGGGCACGAGTTTTGTGAGCACTTCCTCCCGCCGCCCCCCCCCCCCCCCCCCCCACCTGTTTCAACGCCCATGGGTGCCACAAAAGTAATTTTAAATTAGACGCCAATTTGAATTGTCAAAAGTACAGCAGTCATAATATACTAGTATTACAGCTGTCGTTTGAAATTAATTTCATAAAACGCTTAGTATAATTTTTAGAATTATTATAAATAGTATAATTTTATTGCGAAAATACTTGTAATGCAATTGTAATATTCCATTTATTTTAATTATAAAATTTTACAATTTAAACTATTTCTGTAAGCATGTAGTTTTGCATAAAATTTCCTATCTCTTTAGATGTTTAGATGAAAAATAACCACTGAAAATTGTGCACAATTTAAAGGGTTAAATCAGAGTTTCTTTTGGGGCAATGAGTTTTCTAAAGCCCGTTTTTAATCCTCGAGGAGCTATAGGCAAATTAAAAAAGGTGCCCCCCCCCCCCCCCCCATTAATCTTTGCCAGTTTTGGTACGGGAGGGGTTTCTCCTAACTCCACCTTAGTTTGGTGAGTCTTTCCATTATCCATCACCTATATCCTATTAACTTGTTTGAGACCAAATCTCTCTATTCTCTTGAGCCCCCTTGCCCTCCCAAAATCCCTTGCGCCCCTAAGAAGTGTTCCCATTTTGCCCAGTTATAGAATTCCGCCTGCTCTTAACTATTCTTATATTTTTTTAAATTTTCCCACTAAAATTTAAAAAAAAAATGATTAAAATAAAATAAAAAAAGAATATTTTTGCACAGTAACATGAAGGGAGTATTTATTGCTCGATGTCAAATGACTTTAAAATAAAAATAATAATGTCAATTAATATGGAAATAAAACATTTTTGTTCAAAAAAATTGGAAGGGCAAGGAACACAGCTGGACATTTTAACAGGTGTAATAAACCGATCCAAAAATTAAGCACCTTATTTGCTTAACTTCCAAAATCTCTAAGATTTGGTATTTCCATCATCCCAAGGGGAATATTTATTATAAAGAATTAATGAGTGAAGTCAAAAAGGCAATAAAGTGAACAAAAATATTTTAATATTTGTCGTTTGGATGGTTTATTTTACATTCTATCAGACAAATATGTCTTATAGTAGCTAATTTTTTTATACGAATAAATTTTAATTTTATTTTTTTCATAAAATGTAATAATTATGATTTCCAAACATTTGTCAATTATTTAGAAACACATTTAATAATGGTCTTATGAAGCAACTATAAGTAAAGTAAATTTTCCTCAAATTATACTAAATGCAATATTTTTTGATTGGAATAAATTGTAATTTTATTCATATTAAGAAGTACTATTATGAGTAGAAGAATTATATATTCTGGATAATATTTAGTAAAACATTGAAATGTCGACAAATATTAAATAAATGTCTTAATATATGTGTGGCCAAATGAATGCAATATTTTGATTGGTATAAATTGTAATTTTATTCATATTAAGTATTATGAAGAATTTATTTAGAGAGTAGAAGAATTATGTTTTGATGAAGATGTGAGTCAAACATCGAAACGTCGACAAATATTAAAATAAATTTATTAATATATATATATTAGCAAATGAAGCAGGGGAAATATTATTTGATTTATTGATATAAATTCACAACCCTTAAATAAAAAAACTTATTAAAAAAATTTTTGATCATCAAAAATCGAAAAATTTCTAAATAAGTTTATAAAATTCACTTAAATAGGAGGTTTGTTATAAGGACAAAGTAATTTTATAAGATTTGACAGCTGAAATTAAGATTAAAAATGTAAAGAAAAGTTACACTGGATGTCCACCCAGGCCCAGATGATCGTATATGTGTCAAGTGTTTCTCGATTTTCATAAAATACAAATAAGAAATTCTTAACAAACGAGGTATGAGAGATGAAATCTTGTGCTTGTTTTTGTAAGCATGCTCTTTTGTAGCTTGAGAAGAACTTATTGTCGAAGGCATTTTTAACCAATTTTTCTCGATAGGTTCAGTGCAGATGAAGTGAGTCGAGCAACTCAGTTGACTGCTCACAAAAAATGTCACGTGATCATTGTGTTGTTATTTATCTCAATATTTCACTAAAAGAAAAACATCTTGTTTAATCAAAATATTCATCATAAAAAATGAAACGATTTTAGATGATAAAATGAATTAAATGATGTTTTACGGGTTAATTTAATATTAAACAATTTTTTGGGATTCTCTTGATAAGCGCTCTTATGCAATTCACTTGAAAATCATATGATTTAATGCTACTTATCCTCATTGAATATAAATTTACAAAATATATTCTTAGATATATGTATTATTTTAAAGCAGGGGTGCCTATAAGGAAGAGGGGATGTTAAAAGGCAGAGTGCGTCATTTAAATTTTAAGGGGGGGGGGCTGAAAATTAGTATTATATGTTAAAAATAAAAATTGATCAAGTTAATAACTTGAACAAAATTAATAAAAACCTCTTCTAATTTTTTAGGAAGCACAAATATAATCTACAGTGGGCGGTTACTTTTCAAGAAACTGGAGGGGGGTGGGGGGATTACTATTAAAAATGGAGGGGTCATGAAGCTAAGGAGGATATGGGGACCTTGTTAAAGTATTTTAACACAAAATATTTATTAGATTTTATTCATGGAGGAATAAAAGAAATAAAAGTCAAAATATCATCTTGATACTCAGACTGGGAAATTGAGGGAGGATTACTTTTATAAAAATCGGGAGGTCATGAAGTTGGGAGATGGTACCCCTGTTTAAAGAGAGTATTTTACCACAAAATATTTATTGGATTTTGTCTAAGAGTGAAATAAAAGAAAAGTTTCATAAATTATCATCTATTGTTCTAGATCAGAAACTGAGGAAGGATTACTATAAAAATGGGGTCATGAAACTAGGGGATGGGCACTCTTATTTAAAGTATTTTACCAGAAAATATTTATTTAGATTTTATTCATGCATAAAATAAAAGAAATGCTTCAGTAAAAATTATCAACTTTATTGTTCTAGATCAGGAAACTGAGTGGGAGGATTACTTTTATAAAAACTGGGAGGTCATGAAGCTAGGGGGATGGGCACCCCCACAAAGAATACCATAAAAGCATTTATTTAGAGCCTTATTTTATGAAGAAATAAAAAAGAAAAGTTTCTATAAATTATCATCTTTATTGTTCTAGATCAGGAAACTGATGGGGGATTACTTACATAAAATGGGGGGTCATTAAGCTAGGAGGTGGGCCCTCTCTTGTTTAAACTCCAAGAGAACTCACGACTGGAATAAAAGAATGTGTGCTTTCTATAAATTATCATCTTTATTGTTCTAGATCAGGAAACTGAGGGAGGATTACTTTTGCAAAAAAATGGTCATGAAACTAGGGATGGGCACTCTTATTTAAAGTATTTACTAGAAAATATTGTTTAGATTTATTCATGGAGTGAAATAAAAAGAAATAAAAGTTTCTATAAATTATCATCTTTATTGTGGACACTAGATCATTTAGGCTGACTGAGGGTGAAAACTGTTCTGGAATTAGGTGTACACCGTGTTTGGGATTATAAATTGGTTTACTCATTAGATAACTTCATCTATTGTTCATATTTAAATGAAAGTAGCAAGTGGGTGGTACACATATATTTAAGCGTAGTTCACCCCTGGGTTGTCCAACCGCGGCTCACTAGTAAAAATGAATGCTGCCCTACATAAAATTATAAACTTTTAAAATATTGAGATATTGGAAAACATATCTGATACACCTTGACCCGATATTTTTTCCTCTAAAATAAAAGAGGAAATTGAAAATCGTCAAAGAATTCGAATGGTCCAAATTTCCTCTTAATTTTTGATATGTTAAATAAAATATTACCTCAAGAAATTATTACACATATATAGATTGTTATAGAAAAACAGGAAAAAACAGTGGTTTCATTTCATTTAATCTATGTCTTTAATAAAATAAAATTTCGAAGGGGGGTTCCCTCCGACTTGCCATATGTCTTGCCAGTAAGAAATACAAAACTAATATGTATAGAGCCACCAAAATATTTATTAAATAATGCAATTACACTAAACGAAGCCTTCACAGGAATTTTTTATAGATTTAAATTAAAAGTGTTTGCAGAGTTAGGGGCAAAACGTACGCAGAAAAGTTTCAAAGCTATCATAGAAGTGAATATTGCATAATATTTATACACAAAATATTAAACTTTGCAGGAACATTGCAGGCATGATTCATATGTCCGCCTTTACATTACAGCAACATATAACATTGTTGACACAGAAAAAAAGGAACATTTGCAGCAATATTGTCACGTTAATGTTGCCATCAATGTTGTTGCAATATTGCCAATATTGTGCGTGTTCGCATTATTGCTGCAATATTCCAGTCTATCTGGGGTTATGGGAGTAACTTAGATGTAAGTGATACAAGTCCCTATGCCTAGAATGTTTTTTTATCAAAGTGTTTTATTTATTGCCAATTTTTATTTGAGCCTTTATTTATAGAAGTAAATTAACATCCCCTCACCCTGCCGTGACTAAGACCTTGATTAGAATGCAGGTAATAAGTACTTTTGAGAATTATATTTTATTTTATTTACCTATCGAAATATAGGAAATTAAATACAGGTCCCCTGTATATATGCCAAAAATAAAAACGTCAAGTAGGATAACTTGAGAAGGCAATAAAACTTCTTCTGTTCTTTAGAAGTGAATAAAAAATAATGTACAGGGTGGGGCTTACAATAAAGTTATAAAGTTATGATGATAATAACATCCGAGATTAAAAAAGTATTTTCAGATGAATTTATTTTGTATTTAATTTTTGTTTTGTTAAGTGCTCTTGGGCCAACTGAATAATAGATAGATGTCATTTCATGCATTTCTATAGGTTCAAATTGGGATATTTTTCTTAAATGATCAAAAATAAAAACTATTAACAGTTAGGCACAGATTTAATTTCTGAAATAATGAAATGAAATTGAAAGAAAAAGATGATTATCTCTGTTTTTCTCGATACGTTGCTATCAATGGGTGATATTTTAATTTGCTTGCTCGAAAAATACTATTACCATCAAGAAATGCGCTTAAATATTACACTATATAGAAAGTAGGTATTACTTATGTTTTTATATTTTATTCAGATGATTTAATTAATAAAAGAAGCGGAACGCGTTAAGTCCCATAAAGCAAAAGAAATACGATTGGCGCCTTTGCAGCACTAATCAAATTCACGCGGCCAAAACATTTTTCACATTTCAAGATATATTTGCCAAAATAATAAATAGTTTCAGCCGTTTTTTGAGATATTTCGAAAATTCAAAGCAAAAAACTTTTTAGTCGCTTTAGCGTACAGAGGTCACTATAATAGACATAATCTTCAAGTTCAAACCGCCGCTGCTTGCCAGTAGCAGCATCAGCCCCAGCCATTTAATAGCCACATATCTAGTATATGGAGCCCCTGCTATTTGTACGTAACCATACTACCATATCAGTTGCGGTATGTCTAATCTGGAAAAAGGCGCTTCAATTCCCCATTTTTTACTTTCACATTTATATCCTATTGATTATTTTTTTATTCACTAAGTTGAGTATAGTATCGTAATCGGGATTCACAGTAAGCGCGACTTCAAAGGGTTTTAAGAAGAGCCCATGATCTCAATCCAAGTCGCAAATTGTGTGTATTTATTTAGGTTGATTTTGATTAATACTTTACTGTGATTGATAGTGAGGGAATAATTTGTTTTATTAAAAGTAAAATACCAAACTAAATAAGTATTCATACCTGTATCCCACAAAATAACTATCTCCATATTTGAAAACACTTGATTAAGCTAAACTAAATTTTTAATATAGTTCGCTCACTATATGGTATAAGACAAATTTTTTAAGTTGTATCGAACCCACCAGGTCGGCTCTAAACT